>CALYLW010000081.1:0-25000 GCA_944989445.1 Ampullaceana balthica
GGGCCTGGTGTGATGATTTTGTGTTGTTTTGTTGTTGTTCTGGGATGGTGACTTGTCGGCTGCGGTTGTTGTTTGTGAAGTTTTGGCCTCCCTCATGGGAGTTGGTTGTTGCTTGTTGTGTTGAACTTTAAGTTGGTTTGTTTTTTGTTTTGGTGTTAGGTGATGCGTGTTGGTTTGTGGTGTTTTTCGGTGGTGGTGTTGTGTTTGTTTTGTGTGTTTTGGGTGGTGTGAACTATTATTTATAAAGTTTCAGAAAGTAAATAAATAAATAAAACCTTTAACGTAATGTACCACGTTTTTTTTGTGAGCTGAAAAAAAAAAAAAAAAAAAAAAAAAAAAAAAAAAAAAAAAAAAAAAAAAATGCGGAAAAAAAAAAAAAAAAGAGAAAAAAATCAAAAAAAAAAAATAGGCAAAATATAAAAAATAAAAAAAATTAAGCATTAAAAAAAAAAAGCAAGGCGCAAAAAAACAAAACAAAAAATAAGGATAGAAAAAAAAAAAAAAATAATAAAAAAAAAATAAATAGAATATAAATTTGGGAAATAAATTATGACAAATAATATAAATAAGTATAATAATATTAATAAATATATTATTAAAAAAAAAAAAATATAAAAATTTAAATAAAAGCTATTTCTAAAAAAAAAATAAAATAAATTTAATAGAAAAATTATATAATATAATTTAAATTATAATAATTAAATAAAATAATAATCAATTAAATAAGATATATAAAATAAAAAATAATTATAAAAATAAAATATCTTTTAAATTTAATATTTATTTTGATTAATTTATTAATTTAATAATGCAGACGGGTGAGCCGGTTAGCACTGATGAAACATTACTAGTTTTATTTTCATATTATGAACTCTGTTTGTTCTAATGCTCTTTTGAAAGATATGGGTTTAATATATTACAGTTCTATATAGATGTATATTTTTATTATGTTGATGTAAGGTATATATTAATGGAAAAATGGAAAGAGAGTTAGTATTAATAGTTGATTATATAAATTTAGATAATTATTTATTTCTTTTTATATGTATATTAATTATTATCATATTGTATTTATTTTATGTATTTCACTACTGGGCTGAGAAGTGAAGAATGAAAAAGATAGATAAAACAGAGAAAATAAACGTAAAGAAAGAAATAGAAAGAAAGTAGACAAAGAGAAAGGAAATAAAAAAGATAGAGATAGGGCAGAGATAAAGAAAGAATATAAAGACGAAGAATGTAGAGAAAGACAAAAAAGGAAAAAGGAAGGAAATAAAGAAAAAGAAAAGAATGATAAAGAAAAAATAAAAAATAAAAAAAAAAAAAAAATAAATAAAAAAAAAAAGAAAAAAAAGAAAAAAAAAAGAAAAAAAAATAAAAGATAAAAAAAAAAAATATATAATATATGAAAGTTAAAAATAAATAAAAAATAATATAAAAAATAAAAAAAAATAAAAAAAGAAAGAAAATTAAAAAAAAAAAATAGAAAAATAAATAACAAATAAAATAGAAAAAATTGAGTAGTAAAAATGAAATAAAAAAAAGAGAAAAAAAAAAAAAAATTAAAATAAAATTAATAAAATAAGATAGATTGGATAAAGATGGTAATACGTTTCTCCCTATCAAATATTTAGTTGAAATTAGAGAGTTAGTAGAACTGAAAAAAAAAAAAAATAAAATAACGGAGGCCCATTGCCTCTCGTCTCCCGTAGCAGTTTTTTCATACCCTAACTCCCTAAAATTTAATGAGCACGTGTCAAGGGAGTTCTTGGGGGAGGGAAGATAACCCTAAAGAAACCAAGGCGGGGGGTCGGCGAAGAAATGGTCGGCTGCGTGGTTGTTTGTTTGCCTTTATTCTAATTTTTATTTTTAACAAAAAACAAAAAAAAAAAAAAAAAAAACAAATAAAAAAAAAAAAAAAAAAAAAATGAGATCACAGCGAATAAAAGGGTAGGTTTGGGTTTTGGGTGTAGGGGGCTCGTGGTGAAGTGGGGAGCAAGGGGGTGGGACGGAGATGGGGAAGGAGAGGTGTTTTTGGAGGGGAGGGGAGATGTGTTGTTTTTGGGTTTTTGTTTAATGGTTCTTTGTGTTGTTTGTGTTATTGGGTTAAAATATTGTATTCATATAAATAAAGACCTATAATAGCTTGTGATTGTTGTAGATAGAGAGAGTGTAGAGAGAGATGCGCGAGATGGAGGAGAAAAGAGAAAAGGGGAGGGAAGAGATGAAGGAAGGAGCCAGGGGATTGCGTGTTTGTTGTTGTTTTTGTGGGTGTTGTGGGGATGAGAGGAAGATGAGCAGTGAGTTTTTTCTTTGTGTTGTGTTGTTGTTGTTGGGTGGAGAGAGAGAAGAGGAGTGGGAGGAGGTAGAGATGTGAGAGAGAGAAGGAGGAGGGGAGTACGAGAGGGACAAGGAGAGGAGTGAGAGAGGAGAGGGGGGGCGAGTGGAGGGAGAGAGAGGGAGACGGGAGAATTAGGATGCTATCGGTGGTGGAGAAGGGAGGGAGCGGAGGAGATTGGTGTTGTTTTGTAGCCCAGTTAGTTAATAAGCGCCAATGCTAATGCCTTATATAGTAGCTTAGCAGAAAGGGCCCTACTAGAACAAACATAAACTGATTTTTTAAATAGTTTTAGAGAAGGGGGGGGCATAGGAAATGAGGTAGATAGCCTAAAAATAAGTCAGTTATAGATAAAGGGTAGCTTTAGCGGCGCGGATAATTCGTGGCCTCTGGTGAATGTAAAGTCACAGTGGGTTGCGTGAGTTCATTCCAGACAATGCCAGGGGGGGAATTTGGGCTTGTTTCGGGTTATTAAGCCGCACATAAAATTATTAAAAACCCTATATATTGTGGCTTGAGTGGGAGCATGCTGCTTATTTGAGTTACTTCAAAGATGATGTTTCCCATCTTCGGTGTGCCTTTTGTATAATAGACCACTCTCCATAAAAGCTTATAAGTTTGTGTCTATTACTTGGTGTCTAAGTAGGGGGGGGGCGGGTGGGGGGGCGGTGCAGGGGGGGGGGGGCGGGGGGGTGCGGGGGCCGGGGGGTGGCGGGGGGGCGTCGCGGGGGGGGCTTGGTAACTGGCAGGGTTTGGTCGGCGGGCAGGAGGTGGACGCGGAGGTAGGGGTCCTTGGGGGGTGGAGACAGGAGAGAAGTCTAGCGCTAGGGGCGAGGGGCAAGCAGCGGCCGCCGCCTGCACGCGCGCTAGCCTAGCGAAGCACGCAAAGAGACACACAAAGGGGACAAGACACGCACGCACAGGCAAAAAGAACAAAGAAGCGAGTCCCACCGCAAGGACTCGGCCAAAAAGAGAGCCAGCGAAGCGAGCGAAAGGGAGAGAGAAATACTGCGGGCTCCACGCGAGCGAGTAACGGCGGCATACGCACACCCCCCCAACCGAGAACTCGAGACAGCACGCAACAGCGTCGCGCAGAGGATAGAGACCAACGTGCCACGAGAGAGAGCCCCGGAGTGTGTTGTGGAGTTCGTGTGTGTGTGTTATTGGTGTATGTTTTATAGTCAGGAATTAAATTAGAATTGTTATAATGAGGATATATATATATAGTGTTATATTTCTATATAATAATAATTATGATTTTATATATCATATATATATGATGGGTCGGAAATATTTTAACGATTGATTGTTTCTCGTACTGTATTTTGTATTTAAGTGCGTTTTTTTTTAAATTTTTTATTAACTATATAATTGTATATTTTTATAATTATTATAAATTATTTATATATTTTTATTGTTATTTTATCCTTTTAAAAAAAACGTTTAACACGAATTTGTAAATTATTTTTTTTTTGTAACCAATTATTCGGACCCCTTTCACTTTTCAAATTATTGGTAAGTCAAAATTTATTTATAATAAAATAATATAATAAAAAATATCGGCCGACTCCCCGATTTGATATAATAATTATAATTCCTTGACGATTACACTAACATTTTGGTTTTTTTTTTCAAACTATTTGACTGACGGGTATGTTCAAAATGTTGATTAGAGTTTGACTACCATGGTTTCTACACTAACATCTTCGGCCCTACTTATCAAACCAAATGAAAAGCGTATTTTAAGCGAATTGGCGTGAGTAGCGAGGGGTCTAATCCCTCTCTGACCTCCCCACCTCTCAGACAGGAGAACCCCTCAGGCCAGAGGCAGAAAATGACGACAGCTCTTTACCTTCTGTAGTCATTGAATGAATTGCGTTTTCAAATAATTTGAGATTGAGTGAGTATGACAGTTCCTTGAATCCATTTTACCCTCTACGAGTAAGTGGATGTGGTGGGTAACTTTATCGGGTGAAAACCTATGAACACCGAATATCGTTATGTGTCATGCCGATGCAAAGACCGGGCTGTTGTTTGCATACGTTTCCTCACGTTCCATGTCCCTTGATCGGGCTGGTTATATTGTCAATTAGATCCCACTCTTCACTGTGATAACCAAGAAATAATGGGGGTCCAACACCACGTTGTCGTTTGTGCCCCGTGTTGCACTGATTTTGAGCTGTGTTAAAAGTGTTGACTTATAATGGAGCATATTCACTGGGTTAGTTTATGTCCATATTTTTCTCAATACGGATTAACGCGGTGTAATATAGTGTTATCTGTTGGCCATCTGTTTATGTGAATGGGCGGGCCGCACATGGGAATCGTTTTTGTGGGGTGTTTCTTAGGAGTGTTGGTTCTTGGTTATTGTGTGGATATGAGTTTTTTCTTGGTGGTTCCTTCTGTGTTTATGTATGTGTGGTCTTTTGGATTTTTTGGTGGTTGTTACTTGTGGGTTAGGTAGGGGGTACCTCGTATTCGTCGGTATGTGTGTTTCAAAAGTGTAGGTGTTCGGATTAAAATTTAAATTTTTTATATATAGTGTCGATAGACTTTTTAGGGCTACGGGATATGGGGTAAGTAGGATTTATGTCTGCGTACATAGAGCGTGGGTATGGTTGAAGGGTAGGGGTATGTTATGGTTTTTTTATCTATTAATATGATTTTAATCCGTTTAATAATAAAATTTTACGATTAAATTTTTTTTTTCTTTTTTTAACGATTAATTCGACCCCCAAAACTTTTTTGTCGGGTATTTCAAAAAAAATGTAGAATTTTTGGGCTCCCGATGTTACAATATGAATTTAATTGTCGGAACGATGAAGATGAACATTTTGGGTTTTATACTAAGTGTTGACTATGATAAGGAATGTGTTGAAAATGGTTGATAAACTTTATTTTATCCATGGAGAGAATTCGTTTGTTCTACATGCAATGTTTCCTCCTAAAGTCTTAAAATTCGTTCGGCGGGTTCCTTGTGGGGTGAAATTAGTTTGTATACAATATATAAACCTCGACACCCGGCAAAGTAAGTGGCCTCATGCGTCCATTTTTTGTTCTGCAATAATTTTACAAAAATTGTCTGCGCCGCCGGTTTGATTGAGTCTAAACCCTTGCCGTAGCACTCCGTCGGCTGAAGGTAAGTAGAGAATTGAGAAATTCTTTCTGCCGCCCAAATCACAGACGCGCCACGCCGGCCTTAATTGGTACAGGGCATGGTGGGCTACCAGTTGCTGCGTAAGCTCATTAGATCTCTCTTACATTTCCCACGCTGCAAACCCAAACATACACTACAGCATCAGGATAAATGAAATGCTGAGACCATCTTTAAGCTTCTATGGGGAAAAAAGTTGTTCTGCTCGGCCTGCGGGGGTGGATGGGGATAGCATGTGCAAGCGATGCTACCGGGTTTACAATTTGCTATTAGTTGGGCTTGTCACGGGGCGGCGGCGCGGGTTCATTGTGTTAGTGGAGGGGCGAGACCGGTCGGCACGCATTGCGAGTTAGGCTTTTGGGTCTGCAGGTCGCAGAAGGCTGTGGCGGGCGGCGCACACGGGGGGACCGGCTATTCTAGGGGGGGAGGAGTGGGTGGGACGTTGGTTTGGTGAGCCAATACAGCCGGTGCGGCGAGAGAGGGGGGTGGGGGGGGACGTCTCGAGTGCTGGGGGCAGGACGGGAGCGATGCACTGTGTGTGGTGGCAGCGAGAGGGAGAGAGCGACCCTGGGCACCACATAGCGGGGGGAAAAGGAGAGTGCGATCGGGATTCACGAGCTCGCCCTCGGCACGCCACGAGCGCTCGAGCGCGACGGGGGCACGGGGCCGCCAGGCGGGCCACACACGAGAACGGGGGCCCAGCCACCCCCATAGCTCGCGGGGAGGGGGGGGATGGGGGCGGAGGGCGGGGCGCGAGAAGTGAGGTAGGGGGGAGGGTGCAGGGGCGAAGGGGCGGGCGGGGCGAGAAGAGGGGAGCGCTAGCGGAACGGGCGGGGCGGGGCCGCCGGGGCGAGGCGGGGCAGGGAGCACGAGCGGAACCAGAGATACGTAAGCCGGGGTTGGGGGCGAGCAAGGCTGGGGAGGGGAGGCGAGAGGGGCGCCAGCGGAGGGGCGCGAATGTTGTGGGGGACCGCAGAGGCGCTCCCCCCCCGTCTCTTCTGCCTGTGTGTTGGTGGTTGGGGGTCGGTCATGGTATTTCCGACCGCAGGGCAGTGGGGTGATGTGTTGGGGCTTTAGGTCCCGCTAGGTCGGCCCCCCGCGCGGGCCGACGGTCGCCGGGTCGCGGGGGGACAGTCCCCCAGGCCACGCCCGCCGGGGGTAGGCCGCTGCGCTCATTCAGGCGGCGGGCGGGGGTCGATCCCAAGGAAAACGAAATAACAACGCAGCGCGGAACCACACGTATAAGCAGAGTGCGGACGGAGAACCCCCAAAACAGCAGCCAAAGAACGCGCCGAGGAAGCCGGAAACACCGGAATGAGACGGAGAAGGCACGAGAGCCCGCACGACAATAACCCCACGAACAGGCACCCTCGGCACGCGATAACAGACCCAAACCCCAAAGACGACCCACACGTGGCGAAACCCGGCATCGAAGAGCGGTCACCCACAAGTAGACCGCGGATCCTGCAGCAAGCGACGGCACAACAGTCGGGCAGATAGAGCTCAAAGAGCTCAGACCAGAAACCGCACTGAAACGGCCATCCAAGACGCCAAGGGAGAACAAGGCCGGGAGCCGCCCCGAGGACAGGACAGGTAGCAGACGCCTCCGTCGAAACGGGAGGGCGCTCGAAGAAGTCAAACAAACGGCAGGGTGGCCGGCAGGACGGGGGCAGCGCCCTTACACGTACGAGCGACACGAAAGTCCCCACAAGGGAAGACGCGACCGACGCATAACCTAGGCGACACAACTCCAGGCGCCAACCGCCAGCGGGAAGCGCAACGCCCAAGAAAAACTCAAAGCCCCAACACGCCAGGTAGAACCAACGAGACCCCACCGGCGCCACAGCAAATAAGCCACTAAGGGCGCAGGTCACTCGTCACCAGCGTACCGACTAAGTAGCCGGGGCGTGACAGGCGGAGGCTCCCCCCATCCCCAAGACACCACGAAAGGAGGGGCGGGAGAGAAAGCCGAGACGAGGAAGGGAGGGGCCGAGGGGGACGGGTGCAGGGCGCGGGGGGGAACAGGGGGAGGGAAAACAGGCCGGGGAACGCCTTGCCAGTAAAAAGTGAGGGGGGGGGGGGAGCGAACTCCAAGGCGGTGGGTCCTGTGCGCGCACTAGACGCAAGGGGCCAAGGACGACAAGGGGGCCAGGAAATAGACAAGGGGAGAGGACGGGGGGGGCGAGGCGCCGGAGGGAGAAGAATAGAGAAACCCTAAAGGAGAGCAGGTAGTACGGTTCTACCGAAGACGTTAGGGAGCAGAACAGAGGTATGCGTGCTCGAGGGCCACATAGAAAACATACGAAGGATAGCGGGGCAGGGGCCTGGGGAAAGGGGAGAAAAGAACGCGTAGCTCCCCGAAGGGCAGAAGCAGACGGGAGCGGAGGGGAACCCAGGTCGGGTGCGAGGGAGAAGCAAAGAGAAGAAAGGAGGGGGTGCGCCTGAGCCGCTCCCCAAGGGCGTGGCCGCAGCCGAGTGACGGAGGGTAACAGAAGGCCAGAGAGAGACGAGGGACGCAGGGCGGGGGGAGGGTCCCGATGGGGGAGGGGGGGCGGGCAGGGGGGTCGAGGCAAAGATAGGGGGGGGCGGTGGGGGGAAAGAGCGAGGGAAGAGACAGAGCAACAGGAGGGGCAACGAGACCACGAGGGTGCAGCAGGGGGAGAGGCGTAGCCAAGCACAAGGGGGGACGGGGGGTGCGGGGGGGGAGAGAGGAAAGAAACGGACTATAACCGCACGGCGTTGGAACCCAGTACAGCGATAGGGGGAGACGAGAACGGGGAGCAACAGCCACGTCCACAGCCGCCAAGATAGCAGCGGACGAACGAAAAGGAACGAGACGAAGGCGGGGAGAGACACAGCCCAGGGGGGAGGGGTGCTGGGGGGACCCGTTTGCATAGGGAGGCAGCGGGTCGCTCGCGTCGCCAGCACCCGTCAGCCACCACCCCCCCCCCCCCACACACCCCCCCCCCTCCCCCTGCCCCAAGAGGAGTGTCAAACGTAGGGAGAGAGGAGATAGGGGGTCAAGGGGGGGGGGGGGGGGGTGGGGGGGGGGGGGACACGGGGGGGCGGGGGGTGGGGGGGGGGGGCGGGGGTGGGGGGGGGGGGGGGAGGGGCCGGGCGGGGGGGAGGCGGGGCGGGGGGTTGGGGGGGGGAGGGGGGGGGGGGAGGTGGGGGGGGGGGGGGGGTGGGGGGGGGGGGAGGGGTGGGGGGGGGGGGGGTGTGGTGGGGAGGGGTGGGGGGGGGGGGGGGGGCGGGGGGGGGGGGGTGGGGCGGGGGGGGGTGGAGGGGGGCGGGGGGGGGTGGAGCGGGGGGGCGTGGGTGGGGGGGGGGGGGGGGGTGGGTGGGGGGGGGCTGGGGGGGGGGTGGGGGGGGGGGGGGCCGGGGGGGGGGGGGGGGGCGGGCGGGGGGTGGGGGTGGGGTGGGGGGGGGGGGGGGTGGGGGGAGGGGGGGGGGGGGGGGGGGGGGGGGGGGGGGTGGGGGGGGGCGGGGAGGGGGGCGGGGCGCGGGGGGGGGGAGCGGGGGGTGGGGTGCGGGGGGGGTGCGGGGGGGGAGGGGGGGGGGTGCGGGGTGCGCGGGGGGGGCGGTGGGGGGGGCGGGGGGGTGCGCGTGGGGGGGGGGCGCGTGTGTGTGGGGCGGGGGCGGGGCGTGCGGGGGTGGAGTGGGGGGCGGGGAGTGAGGGGGCGGTGCGGGGGGAGGGTGGATGGGCAGCGGCGGTGCGGGGGGGAGCGCGCGCGGAGAGTGGCGACTGGGGGGTGTGCGAGGCGCGAGAGGGCGGAGGGGGGGAGGGGTGGGGAGTGAGGGAGGGCGTGAGAGAGAGGGCGAGGCCGTGCAACGGGGCGCGCTCTTCCTCGCTCGTGTTAAGCGCGTTTTGCGGTCTCTGCGCTCCTTTCGCTCCTTCCTACCCCCCATCTCCGAGTTCTGCTAGCTTTTCTCCGCTTCTCTGCGTTTCATTCTCTCTCTTTCTCTCTCTTTCTCTCTCTTTCTCTCTCTCTCTATTTCTCTCTCTTTCTCTCTCTTTCTCTCTCTTTCTCTCTCTCTCTCTTTCTCTCCCTTTCTCCCTATTTCTCTCTCTTTCTCTCTCTCTCTCTCTCTTTCTCTCTCTCTCTCTTTCTCTCTCTTTCTCTCTCTTTCTCTCTCTTTCTCTCTCTTTCTCTCTATCTGAGGTACGGTGTGTAAACCCCAGGGTTACGCATCCATGGTTACTGCTCAGCCATCATATCACTGCATTTCGTGTTCGCCTCAACAGTCTTACATAGCACTTAGAGATGGAATATAACATCGAATGCTTTCTCAATGACAGCTCCAGCATGGGACAATCATTAAGATAATGAAGGGACATGTGCCGGGCAATGAATGAATATGTCATCTTCTCCTGGTGACACTTTTACCGCTGACTGTACACACAAACGGACCTGGGTGGAAACACTTCGAGCCTTGACTGTCGGTCTGTCGGAATAATTTGACATGAAGACGCGTCATTGGTAACAACTGAGTGGGTTGTAAAAATGTGGTTTCAACAATCGGCTTGGACATGGGACGGCGTAGTAGAATATGGTGTAGAGTGGTGTCATTTGATGACACATTGGACTTTTATAGATGTTTTTTTTTCTTTTTTCAGAGTGCGCACGGTAATGCAATGAACTTTAAAACTCTACGTAAAGTATGCTTTACAGATAGCCATTTTATTTTATTTCTTTTTTAATTTACTTTTTATAGCAGTAAAAGACACACGCATGTGGGGTATAGAGATACCGGAAATCTGTGTAATAAATGAAACGGACACCTGTTCTATATATACACGAACAGCTGCGCTATAAATTACACCGTCTCATTTTCTATTAAACACATTGATACGTATTTATAACAACACTGACACTTGTGTTTTAAATGACACCTAACCTGTGCTATTAATGAGACGACACCAGTACTACAAATGTCACTGACACCTGTACTATAAATGACACCGACATATGTTCTATAAATGATACGACACCGGTGCTATAAATGTCAACGACACCTGCGCTATAACTGAAACCGAAATAAAATCTATAAATAACACTAAAATCTGAGTCATGAATGACACCAACATCTACGCTATAAATCCCAACAATATGTGTGCTATAAATGACACAAAAATTTGAGATATAAATGACACCAACAACAGTGCAATAAATGACACATACATCTAAGTAACAAATTTAACATACATTTGAGTTATAGGAGATATCGTCTAACTTACTATAGTAACACCAACATCGAGATAATAAACAAGTAATAAACACTCAAATGAGTATTTAAAAACAATTTCAAACAAAGAATTTCCGACGTTTTTTTATTCACGGGAACTCATTTTAGATAACATTAAAACTTATTTGAAATCAATAATTCTGAAATTAAGCAAAACAATGCTATCTACAAAGTTACGGGAGTCGAACGGAAAGAGATTTTTCACCAAAAAAAAATTCCCTCTCCAACATTGTTTTAAATATTATAGCTATCGTTTGGCGTTTGTTTCAACCCGATAGATGTTATGGTTGGCGAGAAATTGACAAAATACGGATATTTTTATCGTTTTTTTTGTTGATGTTTTTTTCTTCAAGGAAATCTAGTAAACCTTTTCGGGTTTTATTTTTTGCCCGTGCACATCCTTGGGACCCCCTTAACATATTTGCAAAAGATCCGAACCCTCTATCTGGTACGGTTCAGGAGGACTTGCATGTGCAAGAAAGGACAGACATTAAAAATAAATAAACGCAATTTTTCCCGTAAGGAAATTGAGTTAAAAATTGATTTATCTCTTGCGATAAAGATACATTTATACAGTATTTAGGAAATAAATACCTGTGTAAAAATGTCATAAGTCTGGAATTCTATTTGTAAATCTATCATACGTGTGGAAGTCTCTGTGTAAATCTGTCTCTATGGCGGATTAAAGGGGGTGCTGATTTGGCTAAAGACAGGGGCCCCCATTGATTTAAGTGCCCCAAACTTATGATATTGTATAATAAAGGTGGCTGGACCGGGACCCAGGTGGCATTGCGGCCATGGGCTCCTTGCAATCTTAATCCGCCCTATCATAAGTCTTGGAAGTGTCTGTGTAAATCTATCATAAGTATGGAAGTCTCTAAGTAATTCTGTCACAGGTCTAGAAGTCTCTATGTTTGTAAATCTGTCATAGGTCTAGAAGTCTCTATGTGTTTAAATCTTTCATAGGTCTAGAAGTCTCTATGTTTGTAAATCTGTCATAGGTCTAGAAGTCTCTATATGTTTAAATCTTTCATAGGTCTAGAAGTCTCTATGTGTGTTAATCTTTCAAAAGCTTGGAAGTCTTCGTGTTAATCTGTCATAAGTCTGGGAGTCTGTGTAAATCTGTCATAAATCTGAAAGTCTCAGTGTAAATCTGTCATAAATCTGAAAGTCTCTGTGTAAATCTGTCATAAATCTGAACGTCTCTGTGTAAATCTGTCATAAATCTGAAAGTCTCTGTGTAAATCTGTCATAAATCTGAAAGTCTCTGTGTTAATCTCTCATAAATCTGAAAGTCTCTGTGTAAATATGTCATTAATCTGAAAGTCTCTGTGTAAATCTGTCATACGTCTGGCAGTCTCTGTGTAAATCTGTCATAAATCTGAAAGTCAGTGTTTAAATCTGTCATAAATCAGAAAGTTTCTGTGTAAATCGGTCATAAATCTGAAAGTCGGTCTCTGTGTATATCTGTCAATAAATCTGAAAGTCTCTGTGTAAATCTGTTATAAGTCTAGGAGTCTCTTTGTAAATCTGTCATAAATCTGAAAGTCTCTGTTTAAAGCTGTCATAAATCTGAAAGTCTCTGTGTAAATCTGTCATAAATCAGAAAGTCTCTGTGTAAATCTGTCATAAATCTGAAAGTCGGTCTCTGTGTATATCTGTCAATAAATCTGAAAGTCTCTGTGTAAATTTGTCATAAGTCTAGGAGTCTCTGTGTAAATATGTCAATAAATCTGAAAGTCTCTGTGTAAATCTGTCATAAGTCTAGGAGTCTCTGTGTAAATCTGTCATAAATCTGAAAGTCTCTGTTTAAAGCTGTCATAAATCTGAAAGTCTCTGTGTAAATCTGTCATAAGTCTAGGAGACTCTGTGTAAATCTGTCATAAATCTGAAAGTCTCTGTTTAAAGCTGTCATAAATCTGAAAGTCTCTGTTTAAAGCTGTCATAAATCTGAAAGTCTCTGTGTTAATCTGTCATAAATCTAAAAGTCTCTGTTTAAAGCTGTCATAAATCTGAAAGTCTCTGTTTAAAGCTGTCATAAATCTGAAAGTCTCTGTGTTAATCTGTCATAAGTCTGGGAGTCTCAGTGTAAAAAATTAATTAGGGTGTAAAGGATTTCGTCTCCGGCTCCGACAAATCCATAATCTGGCCAATTCTATGAATCCGGTTCCGGCAGAATTTCACTTCATAAATCTGGCCAAATCCGGCTAACCTGTAAAGTATATATGTGTATAATAGCTCCGGCTCCGGTAAATCCAGATTCCGGCAATTTTTACAAATCCGTCTACGGCTCCGGCCGGATTTGACTTCATAAATCTGTCTAAATCCGGCTTTGGCAGGATGTCAAAAATTTGAATCCGGTACATCCCTAGTAAAAATGTTATAAGTGTGTAAGTGTATGTGTATATCTGTAATAATTAACTATCAGCTTCTGTAGAAAAAAACACAATGCAAGAAATAGCAACAATAGTAATATTTCTTAAAACAAAACTTTTTAGAAAATAAATGAACTCCTTTACTTCGTCTCTCGCTTTCTCTCTCTCTCTCTCTCTCTCTCTCTCTCTCTCTCTCTCTCTCTCTCTCTCTCTCTCTCCCCTATCTCTCTCTCTCTCTTTTTCTCTCTCTCTCTTTCTCTCTCTCTCTCTTTCTCTCTCTCTCTTTCTCTCTCTCTTTCTCTCTCTCTCTCTCTCTCTCTCTCTCTCTCTCTTTCTCTCCCTCTCTCTCTCTCTTTCTCTTTCTCTCTCTCCTTCTCTCCTTTTCTCTCTCTCTTTTTCTCTCTCTGTCTCTCTCTCTCTCTCTTTCTCTCTCTCTCTCTCTCTCTATCTCTATCTTTCTCTCTATCTCTCTCTCCATCTCTCTCCCTCTCGCTCTCTCTCTCTCTCTCTCTCTCTTTCGATCACAAGACAACCACACACACTTTCCCATAAACACACATCCTCCCAAGTCTCTAACATTTGTCTTTTAAAAGTCGCTGCCTGTATTAATTTTACACTTCAAGACAGGAGAGGACTATGATTACGTGTGGAACTTCCAGTCCTCAACTATTTATAAACACGTCTCAACATCTTTAAAGACATTAGGATTTTAGGAGGAGGCTGCATGGTAGTTTTTGAAGATTGAATATCTTCCATAAAAAGGAGAAAATGTATGTCTATGGTTGACCACTGGTTAGATTTCTGTATTTGCATCTGCTCGAGCTGAAACTTCTTATCACCCTGCATGTCCATCGTTAGACCAAGGCCTGGGGGTGAGCGGTTTCATTGGTACCGAGTTGTTTATCTTCTAGTTGACCAATTTGATGACCTTATGGACGTGTGAGTAGTACAGAAACCTCGTCCTAGTTAGTGTAACGTCGGCGCTAGCCCTTGCAATATTTTATTGCGACGTCTATTTAAAATCAATAATCCCTTAACACCTTGCAATCAGGTAACTAGTTCCCTTTGTCAGGTAACTAGTTCCCTTTGTTCCGTTACTGGTTTAGTTACTAGAATTATTATGTGACTTGTTTTTTAAACCTTCAACAAATCGTTGACTATTTATTTATTTTGTTTTTAACATAATCTAACTGAAGGTGATGAACACGAACGAATTTAAAAAGCCAAGTCCATTTTACTACAAGCTCTCCTCAAAGCTTTAAACGTTTGCTTTTTATCGTCCCCTGAAACAACGTCAATGAACCACTGCTTGAAATCCTATCCTAACTCCAGTTCCCCATCTAATTTTGCGCACGCAAATGATCACATGTGCTTTCTCAAGTGACACCCCATTGTTAGAACTACTTAATAATAAAAGTTTTAAGAGATTGAGGTGTCATTGAAATACGGTACAAATTGGTTCAAAACGAAAATGTTTCTCTTATTTTTTTTATTTCTATGGTCTAAAGATGAGTTTCTGTAGCTGGTAACAATGACTATAGTAGTATTTTGGCAACTTTAAACAAATAACCTTCCCTCTGAGATTTATGTGCATTGTATGTATAGTCATACATGCTTTGAACTAGGAAATGAAAGTCGCACGTCTCATTATTAATTTCAAGGTGTTGCATTCCCACGCAATAATCTATTTAGTAATTTTTTAAGTTCTACGGTGATTGTGGAGATATTTACGAGCGGTATAAAAGGGATCTCACAAATTATTGATTTAACCCATTTTAAAAAAAACTGAAAATACTATTCATTATTCAAAAATCAGTATCCGAATGTGTAGGAATATTTGCGAAAATGTGAAATTCTGTCACCCTAATCTCGTCCGGACATTCCGTTAAATTACTCTAGAAACCACGGGTGAGCCATAGCACACAGTCGTATGTTGACACCATCTTTCTAGTCATTTTGACCAAACTACGTTAAGAGTCGCAACTCGACCCCTCCCTTTCCTTGTATCTCAGGCCCTCTGCTTTCCGTCTCCTAATAAAGCTCCTAGTGGCCAAACAGCCGAAGCCAAGGGTGACAATGAGTCATAATTGATTTCCAGAGTAGCATTTTCCTGGGCGATCTCATGTAATCTTCTTTACCAGCAAAGGGCCAACAATGGCAGCTTTCCTGGTACACGTCTAATGGAGGGTCGGCGCACCACTGAAAGCTGGGAGTCTTACCATGAATGGTGGTAACGACAGTGTGGCCAGAATGGGGTGGGGACATTTAATTGTTTGGGGGTAATGTGAAGAATTGGATCCTTTCGGATAGGAGCGACTCAGTAAACAATGGGTCTTTTCTTATCTTATCTGTTTACAGACGCTCCTTCTATACAGAAGATTATTGCGTCCTACGCTTATCTATGGTTTGTGTTTAGTCAAAAGATGATATGACCCCGTATAATGCTACTAAGAATAATTTTAAAAATATGTTCAAGGCCAATGAAACTTTATCGGACATTTCTCACAGAAGATCTATATACAGGTTTAGATTTCCGTACATCAAATCTAGTCTGTTGCTATGTTCCAGTTTTATCGGTCGCTTCCCCTTCCCTGACTTTTTATTTTGGATTGTCTTGTATCTTAAGCAAACGTGGAGACCCACAGGCATATTTGAATTTAGCTCAATGACAATTTCAACTACTTCGTCAACGTCCAGTGGTTTTCCGGGGGAAAACAGAAATAGCTGGAGGGCGGAGGAGCTGCTGTCTAGAAAACAGTTGATCTTACATTCCAGGCCTAGTAAATACATCCTGTTCCAAGAACAAACATCTGCTCACATATCTACCTCTCCCTTAACCCGTCTGTAACAGACAGATAAAGAAATACGCTATACAGACCAGCCCTCAACTTATAGAGAACGACACTCTATAGAGACTAGCCGTGGGCTATGAGAAAGTGACACAGAAATACTCTCTATAGACTAGCCTTGGACTAATAGAGAGTGACACATAAATACTCTCTATAGACTAGCCTTGGACTAACAGAGAGTGACACAGAAATACTCTCTACATACTAGACTTTGACTGAAAAAGACAGGCACAAAAATACTCTCTACAGACTAGCCTTCGACTTAAAAGATACACACAGAAATACTCTGGACACATAAGCCCTCGGCCTTTGCTGGGAAATTGAACCCTCAAATATCACGTACTGCCAACGAGATTTCCTTTCCAGAATATAAGAAAATAACAATCTTCTCCGCAGTTGATCTGTCAACAGACAGTGTTCCGGACAGTCGATACAATATCCAAGTGGCGACTGAAAGTGTGTTTACATAATGACCTACCAGCCAACTGAGGTCGCTAGGGAGGAAATGTATTAGATTCTCCCAAAGGTCCGAAACATGGAATTAATATGCAATACACAACTTTCGTATATACTCGTTCTAAAGCCGCCTTTTTTTTGACAAAATCTAGGGGAAAAGGTTAGAGGGAACGGCTTACGAGCGGGTCACAGGTGATTTCTGCATGTACATTGAAAATCGATGTTGTTATTGTAGATCATCTAGGTCCTTGTCTACATTCTACAAGATTTTAATACAATAAAAAGCCCTCTAGCGAATGCTATGAAAAAATAACATCCATCTTCTCTGTTATTCAATTTTTTTTTCTTCAACCTAAACAAAAGAAAACAATCATAATGACTGATTTTATATTAAGCTTGCAGTTTTTTTTAAAAAATGTGTACCATTTTGTTTACGCTGTCCTATTATTGTTTGGGGTAGGCTTATGAGCGGGTTACACACTTTTTATAGTATTCTCTTCCAAAAGAGGGGTGTCGGCTTATGAACGAATGGGGCTATAGAAATAGTATATACGGTATGTAACTGAACTTTTTTATGTATATGCCAATATGATATTGGGCCGGATTAACACTACGTCTTTCCGTTTAAATGCACCGAGTAAAAAAATCGAGGGGCGCAAAATTCATTGTATGGAAATGCGGAGGACCGATAGGAAATAATGAATTTAAAAAGCTACAGAAATAATACATCCGTCAATTAGTAAAACATACTTAAAAGACCAAAAAAACGTGATTTCAAACATGTTCATTTTCAAATAGAAAATACGGGCGTCATGGGGAGGGGCAGAGCTTTGTGACGTCATATTGGAGGGAGGTATATGTTTTTGTAACGACGTGTGAAGTAAAAAAAAAGAATCGGCCAAAATTTCGTGTCGTCATTTATGGACGGCCCCATAGGGGTACAAGTTTTCAATTTTGCACGGAGTGGTTGAAAGGCTAAGTCCGGCCCTGCCAATATGTATTGATGTATGCTGATCCCAAGACAACTAAATTTTAATTAACCCTTTATTTCTACAATACGATCCGTCACAACTGCCAACTGCACACACTGCCTTACATTTCTTTGAAATCGACTCTTCGCGAATTTAAATGTTCTTCGCCTTACCCATATGACGTCACGTAATATCACGTGAGCCAACAGTCCTCTAACTCTAGAATCACTGCGAGACTTGAAACTGATCCATTTATTTTCACTAACTGTACAGGGAAGGTGTTGTGACTTGCGCCGGGAATATCCATTCCGTTAATTTTATTAGAGGAAAAAAATTACTTCTGCAAAAAAAATTAAAGCAATTTTAAGAATGCTTTTATCATCAAACTACAATGCTGGCTAATCTTTTAGACACTTAATGACTAAAATCGCTTTTGAAATTTTCATGTTTTATAAAAAATAAAACTGTTCCAGATTTTAAAATGGAGTTTAGTATTTAAATTAATGATTACATTTTACTTTTATTGTATTTTTATTGTGTCTAAATTGATCAATGTTCACTTTTTACTGGAACTATGTGTAAATTGGCTACAAAGTTTATCTTGTGAACATGTATTTCTGTCAGGTTGTAAAATGAAATATCGTAAATGAACTTAAACTGCCAATATCAAAATAGAATTCGGCTATATTATATCGTGTTACAAAAAATATTTTGAAGGCCTTAAGACGGATGTTTAAAATAAAAATTATATAAAGAAGGATTTGAGAACCAATATTTTTTCAGAGGGTTGACTAATATGATAATATAATTTTTTTTTAAATATTGGATAAGATTAGGATGTTGAGATGTTTTAAAATACACGGGCCTCTATCAATCATTTACATGACATGCTTGCACATTAACATAAAATGTGTTCATTATTTCCGAAGAGCCCCACCTGTAAATGATTAATTAACAGAGTACAACACGGAGGTTGTATAGTTCTGTCTAACAATATTAACATAAGACATTTGCATTTCCATTAGAACATTCACATTACATTTCTGCTGAAATGTGTCAATCGTTCGAGTCATCAATCCATTTCACCGATATTCTGAAATTGAAGGTATATACGTCTACTCTCGCCTTAGGTTAGCCAATATTTGAGGCCAACAAGTTTTAATTTCATGGATAATTTGTCTTCTGGCTAGACACTTGAACCGTTTCCAGCGTTGTCCCTAACGGTTTTTGTCTTTAAAGTGTACACCATATGTACGAGTCGGTTTTGGGGGGGAAAAGTAAACAATGTGTACGATATATTTGCAGACCTTCCACTATATAACAAGACTAAGAAACACTCTTTGAACGACTACACCGCCACACACTTCCCCCAAAACCCAGACCACTCACACTATCATTTCACAACTTTCTTTCTAAAACCAGAATAAAACCCCATACGCCCATATAAATGACGCCCCAAATGAGTAGTAGTTCTAGCACCCTGAGGCCAAGCCCCCCCCCTCCATACCTTATCTCACCCCACCGCCAGTTTCAAGTGTCTGCAGCAAGCAGTAGGCCGCGCGTGATGGTGAGGCACAGCGCCCTCATCTGTTGTACTCGCTAGCGTGGTGACCGCGCCGTCAGCTACCCACTAATTTGTGCTAACGAACACCGTCTTGTCCTCGGATGTCCTGCTCAACTAAGTCCTACAGCAATTATTAGTTGACCTATTCACTCTATCAACAAATAAATTCACTTGTAGTTTTGTGTTGTTTCTATGAATCATTCAGGGTATGTACTGTACAACAAATGGTAAGTGAATTATTCCGAAATAACTTATAAAGATGGTCTTTTCAAACACAAAATTATTGCAGATGCGCTTGAAAATTGTGTCTTTACTTTTGAATTGAAATATCAGCTTTATTTGACGTTTTTATAATTTTATTTACTAACTCTGGTAAGCCATTTTTTATTATTTTTTTTTAAAGTGAGGAACGCCTTTGCAAATGACTAATAATGAATGTTCTATATAAAGAAATTTTGCTGTGTTTCCGATGCATCATTATTTTTATAAATTAAACGCAATGCATGAGACGGTCTTACATACCTGAGTAAATCGTCCAATATCTTTGAATACTATTTCCATTAGAATGGTAAATGGCTAACATGTAAGCCTGATTATAGTCTCATCCCTCCCCCCCCCAATTAGAATGGCTGCGTGTTCAAAGATGATTGGTCATGTAGAGCATTTAATAGGAAACCAAATTATAGTAAGTCTTAAATATGTGTACATAAATTTATTATTTGGAACAATCAAAGGTTGAATACTTACAAATGGTATCCAGTTGTGTGTTTAAAAAAAAAGAAGCAAGCACATTGATTATCTTGAAAAGAAAGCAAAGTATACATCACTAGATGCCCCGCGGCGTAGCATACGCCGCAGACTTGCTCATGTAGAGTTCTTTTACCCCTTTAATGCACTTTTTAGGGCGCCTACGGCGCCGACCTTTTTCAAAAGCCCAACTAACTTGTCCTTGTTTGATCAATACGAAATATTAAACTTTCTGAAATGCACACAAAGTATTTTATAATACGGGGTTGTAGGGCGCCTATGGCGCTCCCTTTGTTTCTTGATGTTATAATTAACCATCATCAAATCCTCTTTTTTACTTTGTTCCCTTTTCCAAAATTTAAATATCAGCGAAAACAATGACGTCATATAAATATCTTTTTTACAGCGCATATTTAATTTGCACACCTTTTGATGCATTGGTGCAGTAATTTGGTGCGCTGCTTTCTAAAATTTTATCTGTTGCACATGCAGCTTTTCGTTGCCTCGCTGGGTCCGACCACGCATATAATTATATATATAGATACTATGTTATGTAAAGAATAACTATTCAGATCACCCCTGAGATTAACATTTGTTTTTAAATCATCAAATAATCTCCAGAATTTTTTTTTAATAAGATATGTTTTCTGATTGTATTGCTTCACTTCGTGTTACTTATATTGCAAGATGTTGTTGCCTCTTTTTCTAATAGGCTTTAAATGTTAACCAATTATCGATTTAATCAAAGTACTCTATATGCTATATAATTATTGCGAATTTCGTTAGGCCTAATCCGTCTAATGATAGTATAGGTTGTGGGGGAGGGGGGCAAGCTTAAAGCTTAGTGGAATAAAAGATTATTCCGCACGACAGACGTGCTATAGTTTATCTCTATACGAATAGATCAATTTAATTGAAGTACTCCGTCAGCCCTGCCAGTAAGGACATACATCTCGGGAAAAGGTCAATTTGTTTGAATATCTCGCGCTAGGAAACTATGACGCTAACCAGATTCCCTTCTCTGACTGAATCCAGACGGCTGCAGCTTCTTTAGCTCTCGCTTGAAATGTATTTCATTGTTCCGTGTCTAATTCCCACCATGTGACATTCTTCAAACAAAGCCGTAAATCATGAGCATATGAATGGAAGCACTGTCCATAATAACATTGATCTTATGAAATATATATTATTATTCGTTTGTTTGAAGTTCCATTTCGGTGAATATTTAAATTGGTTCTAAGCGTTATCTGTTTTAACTCGGCTTTTGAACAGTTTGTCTTGACTCGACATTGCCCGCAAGAGTGTTTCATCAGACGTTAAAGTTGCACTGATCATGGAACTTTTCCTAAATTCTTCATTACTCTGGTCCTGATGTGAATAAGGCGGTATCCTTATGTTTCTTTGTTTTTTGTCCTAACGTTTTTAGGCCTCTAGCCGCGTGTTCTATTGGTACCTTACTTGTGTTTAATTGGTGCTATATGTTCTAGTGTTTCTTTGTGTTCAATTGGTCCCATCCTTGTATTCAAATGGTCCCTTGTGTTCTATTGTTCCCGCCTTTATGTTCTATTGGTCGCTTGGGTTCAATTTGTCCCTTGTGTTCAATTGGTCCCTTCCTTGTGTTATAGTGTTCCCTTGTGTTCAATTAGTTTCGACCTTGTGTTCATTGGTCCCTTGTGTTCTATTTAACCCTCAATTGTGTTCTATCGGTCCTTTATTTTCAATTGGTCCTTGTGTTCAATTGGACCATGGTGTTCAATTGGTCCCTTGTGTTCAATTGGTCCTTTGTGTTCAATTGGCCCCTTGTGTTCAATTGGTCCCTTGTGTTCAATTGGTCCCTTGTGTTCAATTGGTCCCTTGTGTTCAATTGGTCCCTTGTGTTCCATTGGCCCATTGTGTTCAATTGGTCCCTTGTGTTCAATTGGTCCCTTGTGTTCAATTGGTCCCTTGTGTTCAATTGGTCCCTTGTGTTCAATTAGTCCCTTGTGTTCAATTGGTCCCTTGTGTTCAAATGGTCCCTTGTGTTCAATTGGTCCCTTTTGTTCAAATGGTCCGTTCTGTTCAATTGGTCTCTTGTGTTCAATTGGCCCCTTGTGTTCAATTGGTCCCTTGTGTTCAATTGGTCCCTTGTGCTCAATTGGTCCCTTGTGTTCAATTGGTCCCTTGTGTCCAAATGGTCCCTTGTGTTCAATTGGTCCCTTGTGTTCAATTGGTCCCTTGTGTTCAATTGGTCCCTTGTGTTCAATTGGTCCCTTGTGCTTAATTGGTCCCTTGTGTTCAATTGGTCCCTTGTGTCCAATTGGTCAAATTGTGTTCAATTGGTCCCTGGAGTTCAATTAGTCCCTTGTGTTTAATTTGTTATTTGTATTCAATTGGCCCCTTGTGTTCAAATGGTTCCTTGTGTTCAATTGGTCCCTTGTGTTCAATTGGTCCCTTGTGTTCAATTGGTCCGTTCTGTTCAATTGGTACCTTGTGTTCAATTGGTCCCTTGTGTTCGATTTTGTCCCTTGTGTCCAAATGGTCCCTTGTGTTCAATTGGTCCCTTGTGTTCAATTGGTTCCTTGTGTTCAATTGGTCCCTTGTGTTCAATTGGTCCCTTGCGTTCAAATGGTCCCTTGTGTTCAATTGGTCCCTTGTGTTCAATTGGTCCGTTCTGTTCAATTGGTACCTTGTGTTCAATTGGTCCCTTGTGTTCGATTTGTCCCTTGTGTCCAAATGGTCCCTTGTGTCCCATTGGTCCCTTGTGTTCAATTGGTCCCTGGAGTTCAATTAGTCCCTTGTGTTTAATTTGTTCTTTGTCTTCAATTGGCCCCTTGTGTTCAATTGGTTCCTTGTGTTCAATTGGTCCCTTGCGTTCAAATGGTCCCTTGTGTTCAATTGGTCCCTTGTAATTCAATTGGTCCGTTCTGTTCAATTGGTCCCTTGTGTTCAATTGGTTCCTTGTGTTCAATTGGTCCCTTGTGTTCAATTGGTCCCTTGTGTTCAAATGGTCCCTTGTGTTCAATAGGTCTCTTGTGTTCAATTGGTCCGTTCTGTTCAATTGGTACCTTGTGTTCAATTGGTCCCTTGTGTTCGATTTGTCCCTTGTGTCCAAATGGTCCCTTGTGTTCAATTGGTCCCTTGTGTTCAATTGGTCCCTTGTGGCCCATTGGTCCCTTGTGTTCAATTGGTCCCTGGAGTTCAATTAGTCCCTTGTGTTTAATTTGTTCTTTGTATTCAATTGGCTCCTTGTGTTCAAATGGTCATGCTTATCTTTTTATCTAGTATCTCCGTATTGTTCTTCCTCTATTTATCTCATCCTTAATAAAACTCTTCTCTGTACTCATCCTATTAGCCGCTCTTTGTTCTATCATGATCTGTGAGTACATATATTAAATCCTTTATATTAACTCGTGGTGTCAGCTTTAGGTAGGCGGGCGGGCGGACGGTGCCGAAAACAATTTAGATAGATTTTTTAACCCAATTCCCGTAAGCTAGCGAGCTGAAATTTTGCAGACAGACTCGTGCCGATGATAAAAATGATGTATCAAAATTTCAGATAAATCGAATGTACCGTAATTAAATTAATGAATTTTTAGATTATCTTTATTTATCTCTATGTAACATGGTACATTTTTTTGCTATAGTGTCGTGGTACGTATTATATTGTACAACCTTTCCGTATCGCGCAATAACGTGGGTATTTTATTGACATACTTTTTATAAACATATTCGTGATGGGTTCGCATTATATTAAACATGTTTTACGACACATAACTAAAATTTTGTATTTTTGGATGGTCTTGCGCTGCGTATTATAATGAACATTCTTTTAGTTATTTCTCGTATATAAAGGATTTATAGTCAAAAACTTGGCTTTAATGTGTTTTTTTAATCTATATATATAATAAAAACAACCCGTAAAAAACCAAGTTTTTGACTATAAATCCTTTACGTATGAGACGTAACTAAAAGAATGTTCATTATAACACGCAGCGCCAGACCATCCAGAAATACAAAATTGCAGTTGTGTCGTAAAACATGTTTAATATAATGCGCATCGATCAGGAATATGTTTATAAAAAGAGCTGTCAATAAAATACGCACCTTATTGCGCGACAGAAAGGTTGTTCAATATAATACGCACCGCGACGCTCTATCTCAAAAAATAGCATGATACATAGGAATAAATAAAATAATCTAAAAAATCAATAATTTAATTACGGTACATGCGATCGATCTGAAATTTTGATACATTGTTTTTATCATCGGTACGAAACTGCCTGCAAAATTTCAGCTCGCTATCTTGCGAGCAAGTGGGTTAAAAATCGATCAAAAGTTTTGGCGACAAGCAAGCAAGCAAGGTCGGTCGGTCGGCCGCAGACACCACGAGTTAATATAAAGGATTTTTATCATCGGTACGAAACTGCCTGCAAAATTTCAGCTCGCTATCTTGCGAGCAAGTGGGTTAAAAAT
Organism: Ampullaceana balthica; assembly: GCA_944989445.1. Lineage (NCBI taxonomy): Eukaryota > Metazoa > Mollusca > Gastropoda > Lymnaeidae > Ampullaceana > Ampullaceana balthica. The sequence continues at coordinate 24,154 of CALYLW010000081.1, forward strand.
CGATCAAAAGTTTTGGCGACAAGCAAGCAAGCAAGGTCGGTCGGTCGGCCGAAGACACCACGAGTTAATATAAAGGATTTAAAAATCAAAGTATGTCTGTGTGTGTGTGTGTGCATGTCCTTTATAGCTGACTAAACCATTCATCCGATCGTCATGAAATTTTCGGAGACTGATAAATACCTACCTGGGATGGTAACTGGCAACTTTTATTTCTAAATTTAACACTCTTGGGGCACCGGGGGCCCATTATGTCATTTTTTGCTTATATGAGCTATATAAAAATTAGTTTAAGCGCTAGCTACTGTGTAAATTGTTGGATCTTAACCAAAATTTTGTATATGACAACTTGATAGCCAATATTAAAATACTATAGGGCATTGAACTGCAAATAGTCATTTCTTTGGGGCTGGGGGCCCAAAAATTCACATTTCTTAAACGTTTAAGATTTTATTCACCATTCAGTCATTAAAAATCTTGACAAATAATGGCACATGTATCCATTATTATACAAATTGAAATGAACAGTTGTTTTAAACTTTATATTTAGCACTGAATGGGCCCTGGGGCCCTTAATGTCTTTTTTTGCTTATATAAGATATATAAAAATTAGTTTATGCGTTAGCTACTGAGTAAATGAATGGATCTAAACCAACATTTGAATACAAAAACTTGGTAGCCCATATTAAAATACTATAGGGCACAGAACTTCAAATGTCCATTCCTTCGGGGCCGGGGGCCCCAAATGCATTTTCTTAGTATATGTATAAAAAATAAATTTCACATTCAATTTTTCACGATCTTGAGGAATATATTATTGAGGAAACTGAATTAAAATGAACAGGTGTTT